>CM022182.2:12548353-12570339 GCA_011420285.2 Erysimum cheiranthoides | reverse complement strand
TATGTATATAATGATAGCATTCCCAGATCTACATTTTCATCATTTTATGTTTACCAATTTAAGCCAAATTGCTATATTACCTTTTATAGACCAAATCTACAATAAATCTATAAACAAAGTAATAATAAAATAAAATGTTTATTTGATCCAAGATACATATATGAAGAAAAAAATGAAAATTTACAGATAAAAATAAAATAAGCCATCTGCAAAATCAAAATTACTAAATTATTGTTTTTAATTATGCATATTTTTGTTTCCTAACTAGAAGAAAATAGTATTTTGCAGCTAATGACAAAAAAAAGAGTGGTATTTAAGAAAATAGCAATGGGTGCAAGTAAAATATTTGTTGGTTATTTTTTAGATAATTTTTTATTTTATTTTACGAGACATATATTTTTTCTCGTAACATTTTCTATGTCAACGTATAGTTTATTAAATTGAAATTAGAATTTAGGATTCCAAAATTATATTGTTAAATTTGCTTAGATGTTCATTGTTAAGTTTTACTCGCTTTTATTTGATAGTAGACGTCTGACATTAAAAAAAAAAAAAGGGTAACACCTGTAATGTTGATAGGAAAAAAATCATACATATGTCCCATAAATATATATAGAAAGTGGAAAGTAAAATCGTATACAAAATATTTATTTTGTTCCATTGCCATTTCTCTAAGCATAAATTGTCTTTCACTTAATTTGTTTAAAGTTATTGTCACTTATCAAATTGATTTTTCAGATAAAATGTGGATCACCTGTTAGGGGGTCTAGTAGTTTTAAAAGTCGGAAATCGCCCGCACATATGTGATTTAATGATAAGGAAGCTTGGTGAAAGGTTGTAACTTCCATACCGAGTTCGATTCCCTAGAAACAAAAATAACATTTGTGTGAGAACTCTGTCAGTTGATTCTTGATCTAATTGGTTTATCGTGGTAATCAACAATACCGGCTGTCTCTGAATATCTTCTGACACTAGTCGGAGACACTTCAAACTAGGAACAGGCAGTGGGATGGTCCAAACTGGAGCTTATGGATCTCATGAATCTCATGATCCGTTTGATCTGAGTCCACTCAAGTTCATGATATCCGTTGAATCGTTAACCGTTGAACCAAGGAGTAGTTCACTCTATAACACCTTCATGCTTCTTACAAAACTGACCGGATCAACCGATAAAAAATATAAAAAATAAAAAAGAAAAAAGAAAAGAAGAAGTCGTAAAGTCGTATGATCTGCAATCTTTAGGCCGTGACTCCGTGATTCGTGACCGGTGAGAAGAGACGTCAGAGTCATAGAGCGGTGCACGCAACGAAAAAACCTTGTTCATAATCTGAATTCGTGACAACATTTTCCAATATTTCCCATCCCTGTATATTAATTAAAAATAAACATATACAATTTACCTTAGATTTCAATAATGTTTCATAAATTTTCTTATAATTAATATTGATAGTTCATAAGTTTCTAAAATTTTTATATATAAAGGATCCCTTCTATAAACCGTTCTACAAACCTGAATTAGCCAAACTCTATAAAATCTCTTCATTACACAAAATGAGATAGATACAAAATTCCAACTTTATATTGCCATTACTCGTTTTCAAAGTATTCTACTCCTCTATTTCATCTTCTTTCTAGTCGTATATCTCCCACACTGCTTTAACAAAAACAAAAACAATCTACCCAATAATATTGGGCCCTAAAGGTCCAATAATAATAGTTTCATTTAAGAAATCGATTGCTGAAGTTTGTCTGTAAACGAAGCCCAGATACAATTATTTGAAAAATAGAGTAGTGTTGTGTTGAATTGACCACATCCACAGAACACAAACAAAGCCAAGCACGACTCTGTTTACTCATATTATCTCTTTTGCTCTATCATCAATGGCTCCAATCGTACCACTTCACCTTACCCCAAAATCTCCACTCCCCTCGAAACCATGCTATTAAACATTTCTTCTTCTCCAATCTCTCTTCGAAATCCTCACTTCTCTCCAATTTCAACAACCCCATCTCTTATTTCCCTCGGCGATCCAAAACCCATCTCTCAAAATCTCACTTTTTCCCAAATCTCTCTGCTTTGTCGAACCAGAGTCTCAAAAACAGAGTTTTGTTTGGAAACAAGAGGTACCCAGATGGAGAAAGGACTGATTTTAGGGCAAGAGCAATCTCTGGGATTGATTTGGGAAGCTTTGAATCTGTTCTTGAAGCTATTGCTGTTCTCACTGCCATCATCGTCGTTCATGAATCAGGTCATTTCCTCGCGGCTTCTCTCCAAGGGATCCATGTGAGTAAATTCGCTATTGGGTTTGGTCCGATTCTGGCTAAGTTCGATTTCAACAATGTTGAGTATTCGCTTAGGGCTTTTCCTCTAGGTGGGTTTGTTGGTTTCCCTGATAATGATCCGGACAGTGAGATTCCTATTGACGATGAGAATCTGCTCAAGAACAGACCAACTCTAGATAGATCGATTGTAGTTTCAGCTGGAATTATCGCCAATGTGATCTTTGCTTACGCTATAATCTTTGTTCAAGTGTTATCTGTTGGTTTGCCTGTACAAGAAGCGTTTCCTGGTGTTCTTGTTCCTGAAGTTAAGACCTTTTCTGCTGCTTCCCGTGATGGATTGCTTTCGGGTGATGTAATCCTCGCTGTGGACGGCACTGAACTGTCTAAAACCGGTCCTGATGCTGTCTCCAAGATTGTTGACATTGTTAAAAGAAACCCGAAGAATGATGTGTTGTTTAGAATCGAAAGAGGGAATAGAGATTTCGATATTAGGGTCACACCGGATAAGAACTTTGATGGGACGGGGAAGATTGGTGTTCAGTTGTCTCCAAATGTTAGAATCACTAAGGTGAGACCGAGGAACATTCCGGAAACGTTTAGATTCACGGGAAAAGAGTTTATGGGGCTATCATCTAATGTCTTGGATGGTCTAAAGCAAACGTTCTTCAACTTCTCTCAAACAGCAAGTAAAGTGTCAGGTCCTGTGGCTATTATTGCAGTGGGAGCAGAAGTGGCGAGATCAAACATCGGTGGGCTTTACCAATTCGCGGCGTTGCTGAATATCAACCTTGCGGTGATCAATCTCTTGCCATTACCGGCTCTTGACGGTGGAACATTGGCATTGATATTGTTGGAAGCGGTTCGAGGAGGGAGGAAGCTTCCTGTAGAGGTTGAACAAGGGATAATGTCTTCAGGGATCATGCTTGTGATATTCCTTGGATTGTTTCTCATCGTTAAGGACACACTTAGCCTTGATTTCATCAAAGAAATGTTGTAGTCATCTCTTTTGCCAAAAGAAAGTGTTTTGAGGAGGAAGAGAGAGACTTTAGTGTGAAGAAGTTGAGAGTTTAGATCAAATTTGGTTTTACAACACAAACACATGGTGATGAATTTATGGTACATATTCATGTAATAGTTCTACTCTTGTTATCCATTATAAAAGAAAATCGTCGAAATTGTTGTGGTGATTTTACCGGATTTTTTGCGCAGACGCACATTATGTGATTACCAAGTATAAAACTGATTGGTGATCTGGTGAATAACAATGTGTGTTGGTCTTGAACTCAGGACTCTAACCGATAAGATGACCATGCTCCGACCAAATGGCCAAGTAATGCCTCTCTTAATACAAGCTTTTGATACCGAGTTTGCATCTCAAAGTTTGTTTAAATAGATGTTTTGGTGTGGATATTGAAAATATCAAGTATTATTGGTGGATTAATAAGAGTTATTAGCTTACGCTTAGTTAGTAAGTATTTGTATTTAAGAGTTGTTATTAGCTATACTTTCTCTTCTTCAATTTAAGAAAAAAGAAAATAAACAAACTCAGCAAAACAAGTCATGGGCAAATTGAATGGAAAAAGCTAATGAAACAATGAAAACACCTCACAAGAACCTAAGATTCTCAATGTAACCTGAAAAGGTCAATATCTCATGAGTTCGCTTACCAATCCCAATACGACGTCTAAATTCATCGTCGTCAATTCCATGCATATTTATTCTGTCTGTGCTCCCTTTGCCAAAATAGTAAAAGCAAACACCAAATGGCTTATATCTAGATGATTGTAACCGTGGATAAACCACCATAAGCTTGCCGGTATGAATCTCTTCCTTGGACCTTACGTAAACCCCAAGTAAATCATCCCACTCATCACAAGGTAGCACACACGTCATATTCGACCATTCGTGTTTCTCAGAATCCTCAAGAATCCACCATCTTAAATCTTCACCGAAATGATAATCTACACAACTCGAGTAATTTAAAAGAGTGGAATAGTATGTTGGCGTGATATGTGATAATTCAGATGCTTGAATTAATTCCATCTTCTCAGACCTAACATCGAATTTAACTATTACTGAGAGTGCAACTCCATAATATAAAGCACCATTTATGCATATCCCTCCATAGACCGTGTGATAAGTATCTCCAGAGGTGTTCTCAATCTTTCTCCACTCTTTTTGTTTAGAGCTTAGCGTGAAAACGAAATGTTCCTGTTCGCTATCTGTTCTACGGCCATCTAACATCATCACAACCAATACTTTGTATTGATCTTCCACTGGATCGTATCCGAGACGTACGTGCATGTCTTTTTCGTTGGATTCAATATTTGGCAATTTCACTAATTGTCTCGTGGTTGGATTACAAACCGCGATCGATGAACCACTTGTGCAGCAGACGAATCCGTTGACAGGGGGGAGATCTGATGTAGTAGACAAATCCCGAGATCGTCATGTCGTGTCTGGCGCTCCCTGGAGAGGATTTTTCATCCTTGTCGTGTTCAGGATCTGAGAAGATGAAACGCTTGTTGGAATCAAAGTGTTTGAAGGTGAAAAGGAGACGAGGCCGGGTCTTTGACCTAGTCAGGAACGAGTCGACGAATTCTTTACTGCGGATGATTGAGAACCAGAGCTTTGACACGGTTTGGAATCGGATGATGGATTTCGTCGGAAGTATCGAGAGTATCTCGAAGGTGAGATCAAAAGGGATGGTTTTTGTGGAGTTTCTTTTCTTTCTGGCGTGATCTAGGTTACGTGGGGGACACGGTTGTGGATCTTCCATGCCGGCTTGTGAATCGTTAAGCTAGTTTTTAATTTCGAAATTGCGTAATACTGAAGTTCACATAGAAGGATCTAAATGATAGAGATTTGTATCTATCTAGTATTGGAATGGAATGATCTCCACTATGAATATGTACCTAGCCCTAAGATATTCTTATGAGAGCCAATACAATATTCTTCCAATCCTAAACCCTCATCACTCTCAATCTATCAGTTTTATTTTGCTTTAGAGATGCAAATTTAGGTTTTATGTATACAACAAAAAGAATAATAAAGCCTATTAAACAAATATTTATAGTTGTCGTCAAAAAAAAACAAAAAAAAAAACAAATATTTATAGTCGTTCAAGTCCTACTTTAATTAAAGGCCCAAAATTTCTTTTTCCTCTTAGTATTTCTATTATATTCTCGGTAAGAATGGGACAGCGACTTTTTCTTACAAATAGTGTTCTGATTAACATATACTCCTTGTGAAATCAGCAAGCAACGTCTTCTAAATATGTCCAAAAACTAGAGCTTTTAATGAAAAATTTAATGAAGAAACGAAATACTACTGTATAGTAGTTTTGACGTCAGAGCAAGAAATTAATATAGTAATATGGTCAAATGAACCTGGATATATATGGAAAGTAATTCCAAGCAAGGCTTCTTAAATTAATGTGAATGGATGGGCAAAATATGCATAGGAAATTGTATGAAAAGTTACGACAAGCTATTAAAAATAATAATAAACCATATTAAAAACAATAGGTCAAACCATATTAATTATATGGTCCGACATTTTTAACCAAGTCTACCGAAGCCCATTGTAACTGAAATACATATAACCAGGTTTTTGGTTTAATTTATATGAATGTAACAAATTTGGTGGGACTGTAGATCAATCTATTAGCTGTAATTAAAGTCAAGCGTGAGCGAACCTTTTCTCCACTGGTTAGGAATGGGCTAAGAGAGGAAGCCAAACAAACCGACCTATTAAGCAAATTAACTTAACTCGATCATGACCTTATGGATTCGACCCACCTGAATATCTCCTTCCCTTTCATATTGATTTTCTCTCGGGCCTAGCCCTCATCAATGAATTAATGAGTTTCTTCGCCCTCTTTCTTTGGATTCAACTGAGACAAATTGCTCGTTGACGGCTTAGATCACCACGGCATCTTACCTTTCTCTTGTCTTTCTTACTGTAGCCCTTGATACTCAGTTCCAGTGAGATGTGGGGAATGCTTTTATGAATGGAAAACGATTCTTGGTTTCGAGGCGGGTATAAGAAATATTTTCGCTTAATAAATGTGTCCAACATTCAATTATTTTCAGAGTAAATTAAACATTATTTAAATTCATTTTTCAAAGAAAACAATCGTACCATGCCGCACCTTGTTACTTATGTAAACAACATTCTGCAAAATTGGCTCGTTTGAGCTACTCAATATATTCAGTTGATAAAAAAAAAAAAAAGAAAACAAAAACCAGATAGACGTGTTTAATTCGTGAATTATAAACAGATATATTTGAAAAATAAACCATAGTATTTTAAAAATTTTACAAGTCAACAGAATTGATATGTCAAAGCTTTTTTTTTTTTTTTTTTTTTTTTTTTGGACAAAATGATATGTCAAAGCTTAAAACTAGTAAATAGCCCTATAGTTTAAATCAAGTTGACACTCTTGGAGATTGAGTTACATATCATTAACCAGGTTTTGAACTTAAATAAAATACAAACTTCAATTAGTTGTAATTCAAGTCATATAGCAAAATCAAAACATAAAAGAAAAGGTCAATTCAAGGTTTATAGGTCCCAATTAACATGGTGTAATATTACACATATCCTATAAAATTAAAATTCAATAGATTTGAACTTTTCTATTATTGAAATTACATTTTGTTGTTGAGGACCGCTAAAAATTTTATAAGCGGATCTTTCTATGTAAACAGATAATATTTTTTTGTTTAAAAAAATTTAGATTTAAAAGTTTTTCACCAAATACATGTGTTTATCATTCAATTTTTTCAAATAGAAAAATATTTAAGTGCATTTAAAGTCATTTCAAATTTTTTATTTTCTTACAAAAAAATTGGTAAACGCGTTGAACTCGTGAATACATAATCATTATGTATATACGGACAAAATAAAAATAATTTTTTATTAGTTTTCTTTTATTAGCTCTTGAAATTGATTAATAGAGTTGTAATGAAAAAAAGATAGGGAATCTTTGAAGAGGAGTGTTCTAATACAATTTGACACTTTGGGGCATTTTTGCTCTTAAAAAGAAGTATTTGCTTATAAGACTCAAACTCTTATGATAAAAATGTGCCCATATGAAAAGTGATCATGCCAACGTAATTTTGCATGAAATATCGCATAAAATGACATTTGATTTATCTTTATTTTCATCTATCCTAGAAATAAAATTATTACAATATTTATTTTCTGGATTTAAAAGTTAAAACCAAATAAAAAGCAAGAAGAAAGACAGAAATGGCGTGGGGGGAAAAGAAAAGGAGTAAGACAAGTAAATAAGAGAAAAACGCGTCTTTGAAGAGAACGTCCCATTCCATTAGGCATGCAATGCGCGGCCGTGAAAGAAGCTCACTCCTCTCCTTTTTTTTTTCTTCTTCTTTTTTTTTTGTATATATCATTTTAATTCATTTCTGTCCAATTCACAACTAAAAAAGAAAAATTTAATTGTATCTTGTCAATAAATGTATACTTAGATTTCATTTATTACTTCCATGGCTTAGTCATATTCGAGTGTTTTGTCTATGTTTCATTAGAGTTAGGTGGAGCAAGTCATTTTCAATTAGATTCTTTGTTAACATCAAATAAAAAGGCTTTGGCTAATTACTATGGATTATTGAGAACGACTTATAAACACAAATTATCTTTGCCAGAAAGATTAGAAAAAAAAAGATTCAAATAGATTGGAAAATATATGAGATTGAGACACTAATAAGAGGTGATAAAGTTAAAGATAAAGTATCTAATTTCTCATAATTATCACTTCACAATTTCTCTCATCTCAAATAGCTCTAAAGACAGATAATTATCGTATCTCTCTCATCAACTCTCTGTAATTTCTTAGTATCTCTCTGTCGTCTCTCCAAGGAAAGACCAAAGAGACGAGAAGAAGACAAAAGCAGGCATTAAAAGTTTAAATAAAGCACGTAATAACAACAAATTATTACGTAATACTTAAAATACAAATTTATATATCTTCCAAATATATACACCAAACACCTCCAAAAAAAAAATTCACCCATTTCCTCCTTTTCTCTATATATCTAATTCATAAGACACAAAAATACTCATATATACAAATATATACACATATACAAACATCGTATATATCAAGTAACAGAGAGAAAAATCCTTATTTCCTCCTTGGTCGGAGGGTCGTCGTGTTCCATAAGATGGACGGTGTGGGAGAGACGACGGCGACGGCGACGATGGAGGCGAGAGGGTTGAAGAAAGGGCCGTGGACGGCGACGGAGGATGCGATCTTGACGGAGTACGTGAGGAAACACGGCGAAGGTAACTGGAACGCGGTGCAGAAGAACTCGGGTTTACTCCGGTGTGGGAAAAGTTGCCGTCTACGGTGGGCGAATCATCTCCGGCCAAATCTTAAGAAAGGATCATTTACTCCTGATGAAGAAAAGATCATCATCGAGCTTCACGCTAAGCTGGGAAACAAATGGGCTCGTATGGCTTCTCAGGTTCATTTTCTCTTAAATCCTTCTTTTTTTTTTTCATTTAATAATTAAAAGTTTTTTTTTTTTTTAAATCTCTTTGCTGGTTTCTTCAATTGCAGAAATTAAATGGCTTAAATGTTTTTTTATATGCAATTTGTTTTTTCCTAATTAATAAACACACAATTTGCATGATTTAATGTGTTTGAACTTTGATTCTCTCTTTCTCTCTCTCTTGGCATGATTAATCTTGCATCTCTATTGTTTTTGGTTGATCCCTATAAACGTTTATTTTTTCAATTCCGATGTATATAGTTACCTGGACGAACAGACAACGAGATCAAGAACTATTGGAACACGAGGATGAAGAGAAGACAAAGAGCTGGTTTGCCTTTATACCCTCATGAGATTCAGCATCAAGGGATTGACAATGATGATGAGTTTGAGTTTGATTTAACTTCCATTCACTTCCAGAACCAAGATCATCATAGCCACCAAAACATTATTCAGTACACTAATTCCTCTAATACTTCTTCACCCTCGTCTTCATTGTCTTCTTCATCTTCTCAACCTTCAAAAAGGTTGCGTCCTGATCCCTTTGTTTCTACTAATCCTAATCTAAACCCGATCCCTGATTCACCGATGAATTTTCAAATATTCTCTCTTTACAACAATAGCCTTGAGAATGAAAATAACCAGTTTGGTTTCTCTCTTCCTTTGTCCTCATCATCCTCGTCCAATGAGTTGAGCAATCCTAACCACATCCTTGAGTTCATCTCCGAGAATTCGGACACAAACAATAACAATAAGAAAGACATTGATGCTATGAGTTATAGTTCATTGCTTATGGGAGATCATCATGAGATGAAACCGAGTTCTTTCCCTTTAGGACTAGACAATACCGTCCTAGAGCTTCCTTCAAACCAAATACCGACCCATTCGTTCACTTCTAGTCCTATTCTAGACAATGGTGTCCATCTTGAGCCACCTGCGGGCAACAGTGGACTGCTTGATGCCCTCTTGGAGGAGTCGCAAGCCTTGTCTCGCGGTGGACTCTGCAAGGACGTTAGGGTTTCCTCGAGTGATCTATGTGAGGTTCAAGATAAGAGGGTGACGATGGACTTTGAGAATCGATTAATAGATAACTCTTCTCACCATTCATCATTCGGTAAGCACATAAGATTTTCAATCATTTTAATTCATATATTTATTGGTATAACCGTTGATTTATATTTCATAGTAGTTAATCTGGATTTCGGTTGAATTTTTCGAGTTTTAAGAAATCAGTGATCAGAGTGAAATCGAATCTAGTATTGATCTTTGGTAATATCGAAGATCTTATAGGTCTAATTAGCTCTTTCAATTTGATTTATGTTTAATATTACATAACTGGGGTTCAATGAAACAGGAACAAACCCTAATCCTCACAACAAGTACAATGAGCCAACACTGATGAAAGCAACTGTGGATGATGATGACGACGACTTATTGATGAGCCTTCTCAACAACTTCCCATCAACCACAACACCGTTGCCTGATTGGTACCGGATGACGGAAGTCCAAAACGAAGCCTCATATCTTGCCTCACCGACTGAAATACTTATGGGAAACCATCAAGGTAACGGCAGGGTGGAACCACCCGCGGTGCCGCCTTCGTCCAATGTTGATCCTATGGCCTCGTTGGGGTCATGCTATTGGAGTAACATGCCTAGAATCTGTTAATCTGGAACCTCCCTATGAGCAAAATCATTTCTTTGATTAAAAGAAAGCTAATTGTGAGCTTAATTTGTCTTTGTTGTGTAAAATCTTCTTCATCAAAGTGTTCAATTTGGGATGTGCTAAGCGCATATGAACTTTATGTTAACATGTTTTCAAGAGGACAAAAGACAAAAGAGCAAATATAAAAAGAGATGAGAATGAGCTTATAGTTCTTTTTTTGTTGTTAACTCTTGTTACAAATTGCAACTTGTAGCTGGACAAGAGATGTTTACAAGAAAAACGACCCATACTATCAAACACCCTCTTTTTTTGTCAAATTAAATACATGCATAATATGAAATTTGATCATATGTACCACCTAAAAAATACATTTTGAGGATCCTAAACAAGAATTAACGCCATATTGTTATCTTATATGTAATTTGATTTTTATTAAGGAGAACTATTATCACACACGTAAGAAACAAGAAAGAGCTATAGAGAGTAGAAAACAGGGGAGGAGAATGTGATTGGGCAGTGATACGACTTGTTGCATCCACTGCCATTGGCTTATGTCATTTGCATATTATTTCCAAGAATAATTTCCTTAAATTTCGGCACCCCAAGAAATAATTATGCAAGTAGGCCATACATACATATTTTTTCTGAGGTTCCTTAATCTTCATACTTGCACCTTATCTGAGTTCTGACATCACACTACAGTTCTTAGATCAGAAGTTTCTTTATTTCTTCGACTACGTATTTACTTTATCTTCTTTACATATCCATATCTAGATGCATATTGATGTCACTCCTGACGACCCCTAAGCTAAGGAAATAAAACGTGATCCTCAAAATATAGTTCTTTCCTTCTTTCTTTAAGTTCCTCAAAATATAGTAATAATTCTCTAAAATGTCATGTCATATATTACTGAATCATATAGCACGATACGAGAAAAGGTACACCGTACACCCCTAAAATATTAAAAGCTTAAAAAGAAGCAAGGCATTCCAAAAATAACATCAATATGCAACTAGAGATGCTATGAAATTTTAGATTCTCGACTGCTCTGAATCTGACATAGCAGGTCTTATATATAAATGATTTAAAAAATAGATTGATTTGTCAGTTTCGAAGACTCGGCCAAGCCTGCAAATGCTGGACAGTACATTCTAGGAAAAGAATGCAGTATACCATTCATGAGTCATGACCATTGACAAATTCATATAATCTAAAAAAGAGTGGAAATAACAATTTTAGTTTTTTCAAAAATCATTTTTAAGTATTTCAAAAATCATTTTTAAGTAAAAATAATTAATCATACTTGCTCACCAACACACACTTCATCAAAACTATACACACAACATAAAACAAATACAAAGGACTACAAATTAAGGAACACCAACTGTGGAAAATTAGACCACAACTAAAAAAAAAAAAAGAAGCTTTTGGATATTTCTTCAAGTGGCTATTGGTTTTTTATGAGATTGCGTCGAAAAACAAACACACTTAGCTTTCATGGCTTCCATTTCACTCCCATATTCTCTGAATTTATATTCCTCCTGCTGTTTAAACGTTGGAGGAATCTTCCCTTCGCTGTAACATTGGTTACAGAGGCTAAACCCGGCTTTTACTTCCTTAAATCGAGACCCGATAATCGGATACCGACAAACCGAGCATACTTGGTTCCCGTGTCGATTCCTATCTTTTGTTTCGAGTTTCACAACAGTTGACATGATACCAAATCCCCACTCTGAATCATCGTACATCACTAGGAACTGGTTGAATGTTACTGTTGCACTATCATCGGTTTCTCCATGAACTTCTAGCATTTCGCTCATTCCTTCTGATGGTATGTAGATAGCTCTCAAGAGCTTGATGTATTTGATGGCTTCCATTTTTGTAATCTGAGAGCTTCCTTCGTTTACTGGTCTCCAGAGAAGTGCATCGAATGCAACTCTTTTCCGTTTGTCTGGATGGCCACCGCATAAAGGAGCAATCACCGCGTAGAACATTCCTAAATCAACTCTTCCTGACCCTGAATCATCTAGCACTGAGAGGATTTTCTCGTTTATGGCCTTAATCGCTCCTTGGAAAGTTTCGGGTTTCAGGACATTAAGCAGACGCCGGAGAATCTCTTCTATGTTTGGTCTCCTTATAGATTTTGTGGGTCCTCCATTGCCGGAATATGATACAGGAACATTGTTGTCTCTCATCTCTCTTCTTAATGCTTCAACATCGCATTTCCACAGCCTTGTAACTCTCTGGAAAGCTCTAATTTGAAGAGCTATGGCTAAATCTGGCCTTAAAGTAGTCTTCTCGCCTACTGTCTTGAATTTGGAAGGTTCCACAACGATAAACGGACCTTCTTCGTTTGCACTATTTCCATTTTTAACCTTTTTCTTCTGCAACTGTTTCAGATGAGATACCGCATCATGCAACTCAACTCGGTTAGTCATTTTCAGAGCCTCCTTTAGAGCCCTTTTAGCTTCTTCGGTCTCTCCAGCGCCCAACAGAGACACAGCCTTATTGAGCTGAGCCCGCCAATGGTTAGGCCACACCGCTAAAACTCTAGTGTACATCTCTGATGCTCTCTGAAACCTACCCATATCCATATAAAGTCCACCGAGGTTATAAAGAGCATCGACATGACCAGGTTTCAAGTCAATAGCTCTCTGGAAAACCTCAATAGCCCTCTCATCCTCACCCATGGCATGTAGCGACGAAGCCAAATCACAATGAGCATCCGCATAATCCGGTTTCAAAAATATAGCTTCCTCTAAAGCCTTCACAGCAGCTCTATACTCCCCTACACCGAACAGAGCACTACCTAGAAGCTTCAACGCTCTATAATGCGTTGGACAAAGAATCGCAGCCTCTCTATAATACTCACAAGCACTCAAAACCATACCTTCACTTTCAAGTGAGATACCGAGATTAACATAAATCTGAGGAAGCAAGTAAGCCCATTGATTCCCACCGGACTCCGCAGCTTCCAACGCCAACAAAAACTCATCTTTCGACTCTTTATACTTCCCCAATACATAAAGACAATTCCCAGCTTTGAAATGAGGCCTCACATCCGTCGGTTGCAACTCGCAAGCTCTCTTGAAACTAACAAGAGCTTCTTTAAACAGTTGGTGCTCATACAAGACCCGTCCAATAGCCATATGTCCATCAAAAGCTTCTTCTCTTGATCTAGCACCATCTGCTTTACTTCTCAACACTCCTAATTCCTTCACAAACACCGAGTAATCGTGACTCGATTCTTCCCAATAGATTCTCTTATCCGAAATATCCGAAGACGGACCTAACTCTCTAGACCATCCAGCATCTGAAAACGCATCAACGCTATTATTATTATTGTTATTATCAGCTTTCAATTTCCCATCTTTCTCCTGTTTCGACTTCAATCTCTTCACCAGAATCTCCAAATCATCAACAAGCTTCCACGTCTCGTCAAAAACGATCCCATGGTTCGGCGAAACCGCCCAAGCCGCCGTCCTCTGTTGCTTCTGGGCGTCAACAGCTCTATCGTCTGTAATCGAAGACGACGAAGCTTCCGAGCCACCTTTTGTCTCATCGGCGTTAAACTCAATCCCTAAAGCGTCGAAATCTCTATCAACATCTCCGGCTCCGTCGTCGTAAGTCCGGAGAAGACCCTCAAAGGTCAAACCTTTATCTCCGTCGATGAATTCAGCGTAGGTTCGAAACACTTCGTCGAGAATTGCGCTGATTTGCTCGTCGCTGAATTTAACCCTAGGGTTTACAGCTACGACGAGAGCTGACATCTCTTCACGGCTTAACCCACCGTCACGATTCCCGTCGAATTGCTGGAAAATTCTCTTAACTTTCTCCGATCTGCTTCCTCTGGTCGTCATTTTTTCTCACCGGGAAAATAAAAATCCAAACTTTTTTATTCTCCTTCCCCCACAAAATCAGGGATTAAAAATGGATAAAACAAGTAACAAACCAGTAAAAATTGAAATCGAAAAAAAGCAAAAAAAAAAACGTGAGAATCCAATGTAGCAAAACGCACGAAATTGAACACTAATCACGGATCAATTTCGAGGCTTTGGTTTGTGAGAATCTTCTTAAATCCTCTGATCTGTGTTGTGAAAAGTTGCTAAATTTAAGAAAAATGAAGAAGAAATCAAATGTGGTACAACAAGAGTCCGAGCTGTCTATTTGTTGTCTGTTTATGATGTCTAACTATAAAAACTCAGATAGTGGACAGGATATAACGGTGTTATTATACTCTGTCTGTGTGGTCTTTACTCTTATCTTTAATTATTTTTTTTATTCTTACAAAATATTTGTCTTCTCATTTTAATTCGAGAAAAGTAAGTACAACTATATACTAGTTCAATAGTCAATACCAATAAATTCGATATTTAAAGTTTTCATCTTGTACTATTGAACAAGTCAATTCTCTCCACTATTATAGGTTTGAGAGTACTATTAGATAATGAGAGAAATAGTAGATAAAATAATGCATTATTAAAAAATAATAATAATAATAATGCATTACTGGCTAATAAATGCGAAATTAATAACAAACCCTTGATGTTAGTTTAATCAATCCACACTAACCTTGATGTGGTAATCAACATAGGTTTTCAGGAAATTGGATTTTTTTTTTTTTTTTTTATATCCTAAATTTGAATCTAACCGGAAAAAAAGTTTGAACATTACTTTGAAAAATCCTTCAAACTGTGGATACATGTATTTGCTAGTAAACCAAATTCACAAACCGAACTGGTTTGGATCGAGTTCTAAAGAGAAGAGGGAGACATTGGAAAACCTGAGAAGAGCTTATATATTTAGTAAGGGGTCTCTGTCTACTAGTTTGAAGATGACTACGGCGTTGTTTTGGTGATTCTTGCCAAGCAGTTATCTTTGGGTCGATTGTGAGGCAAAAACATCACCGGACAACCTGGATTGCTCCGTTCCACCCTGCGGTTTCACCATTGGAAACAAAACATTATCAATCTGCAGCTATATGCAGAGTGAGAACTAGAAAGCTGAACTTTATACAGAGAGAGAGGGAGTTACCGGTATTTAAGGAGGAAATGATGAAGAAAAATGGAAATCTCGAGCTTGGCAAGATCGTTTCCCGGGCAAAGATGGCTTCCTAAACCAAAAGGAAGGAATGTGCCTGCTTTTGGTGTGTATCCCTGTAGAATGAACCAGACTATGTTCAGTTACTTTTGACATATAAGAGACTCCAGCACCAAATACAATTTAAAGGTATAATGCGATAACTCTGTTATCTCTTCATACCTCCCATCTTGAAGGATTAAACTTCTTTGGATCCGGATAGATCTCAGGGTCCAAATGGACGTCCCTAAACCAAGTCAGAACCTTCCAACCTTTTGGTATGATATAGCCTGAATACAAAACATGACAAATGGATATAGAAAGGTTTTAAGATGATTTGCAATGTTTCATGTAGGTAATGAGTATACTGACCGTTAATTTGGACATCGCTCTTTGCTTCCCGGAAGGCCGTAAGAGAGAATGTTATGACTCTAAGTGTTTCATCAATAACCTGGTAAAAACCTTTTTCTATAAGTAAAAGACTGTGTAACAAACCAAAAAACTTGTGTTGCAATGAGGCAGAAACAAGACCTGAGAAAGATACTCCATTTCACGCGTCTCTTTTAGAGTCAACTTCTGGCCCGGCGCTCTCTTTTTCACAATCCTCTCTTGCTCTTCCTATGGTAGAACGAATATCACAACTCAAGATTGCAAACTGAAAAGGAAAAGGCAAATGAAACATATCTTCTCATTTACCTTTGCCTTTTGTAGAATCTCAGGGTTTTCCTGCAGCAAAATGGTAGCCCACATAATGGTGTGTCCAGAGGATTCATGACCCGCATTAAGATACATCAACAAAAGATCAATAATTTCCTCGTCATCTAGAACTCTTCCGTTTTCATCTTTAACATCTATTAGATTATCCAGCATGTCTTTTCTATTGGATGATATATTCTGCTTCCTTTGGTTTCTTCGGTTAGTCACTATGGACTGAAAGGCGTCTACAAGTTTTTTCCTTGCCTGTATAAGTGGAAAATATTACTCCTC
The DNA here is from genome assembly GCA_011420285.2 of Erysimum cheiranthoides. NCBI lineage: Eukaryota > Viridiplantae > Streptophyta > Magnoliopsida > Brassicales > Brassicaceae > Erysimum > Erysimum cheiranthoides. The sequence continues at coordinate 12,553,806 of CM022182.2, read as the reverse complement.
AAATCCCAAGGGATATGCACAAGGGGAATCAAAGTGAAACATGAGTTTTGTTTACCTTCAAAGCTCTATGATAAGCAAACCCAGGAAGATTAATACCCATAGCTCGAACTCCATAGTTAAGGTTAGTATATTCCCGTTCCAACGCATCCATGACATGCTCACTCTCACTGCTGAGAAATATGTACATAATGACCTTAAACGTAAGCTTACGCAAATGAGTCAAGAACTCGATTTCTCCCATTTTGGACCATTTTTCTAGATAAGTAATAACAGTTTCTTCGATGTACTGTATGTAGACAGAGAGAGCTTCATGGCCATTGACAGGAGCAGAAGTTAAACGCCTGAGCCGCTTGTGTTCTTCAAAGGAGATACCGATAAAGGACTTCCTGCCAATGAGTTTCATGGTAGATTTTGGCCAACCTATGTGGAAGGCATCATCATCTGTTAGGACTCGCCGACAAGTCTCTGGTGTTGTTACTAGTATACTTGGGTACCCAAACATGTGTGCTTTATAAATACCAGTACGCCCATACCTGCATCATTGAGAAAACAAAGAGTAGCTCTATGTTGTCAATTCATGATATGGAGAAGCAAGAGAGCCAAAAAATAATCTCAACTTTTCCATCAATAACCTAACAGTCAAATTTTATCTCAATGAAACTGTTAGCTTTGCAGAAACTGAGGACCTTGTAAGATTGTTTGAAGAGAAAGAGCCATGTATATATACCTTGTGATGTAGGATCGGATGAAGGATTCAGGATCAGATGTTTTGAAAGCTCTAAGAAAGGACCACATGTTGCCTATGAAAGGCCATCCCAAATCTCCTGGTGGCAGATAATGTTTTTTCTCCCCAAGTTTGGACTCATAAATCCAAACATTCACTCTCTTCAACACCCATTTCAAAACAAACAATCCCAATACTATCAAAGGAAACCATATCAGAATCAAACTTGTGTCCATCATAGCTTCAGTACTAAACACTCCCCTATCAAAATTCAATCTTTTTCACCTGAGCACCTCTTGTATCCTCAAGATATTATATCATATACCCTGCAGATAGATAAAAAAGTGGTGAGAAATATCTCTATAAAAGGAGTTTTCTTAAACACAAAGGAGTAAACGGACAAAGACTTTAATTTAGAATAGTGAAACAGTGTTGTTGAGTCTATCAAGGGAATGATACTTATCTAGACTTTTAAACTAAAGAACCCGACCGCTTGTTTTCTATCTATTTGTTGGATAGCTTTTCACATGTAGTGTGCGATATGACCATACTTCTCTTTTCCATATTAGCTCTCTATTGTTCTTCCCTAAGCCTTTACTACTTTGAGAAAATAAGTTCCTTTTACTAGAACCATACTCTTTATACATTTATTGATCACAACAATCACATAAGAAAGTTCCAAACTGAACAACATACCAAGCATCGTAGTAACTCACAGATACAGGACAATTAGATCCAAACCAAAACAAAATTTTGTAAAGGTAATGAAGAGGATAACTCAAAATAAGAGAAGTGAGACTGTAAAAGAAACGTTTTAACAAAGGGTGTAAATGGTGGTGAAGAAACCAAAAAGCACACATTCCCAATACAAAATCAAAAGAAAACAAATTTTAGCAGAAGAATCCAAATGGAACAACAAAGGCATAGGAACTCAAATCAAGTTTCTCGTGAATCATTCATTAAAAGACAAAGGGGGTGTATTTGGACTTGGTATTTGAAATGACAAAAAAGACTTTATTTCTGTTTGGTTCAATTTTGCTCTTCAAGCGTTACCTTTGTTTTTTTTGTCACCTAGAAAAATCCGTCAAATTCGTCTTCCTCTTGATTAAACCCAGAACAAAACTGAGATAAAGTTTGAACCTTTTCAAGCGAGTAAGAAATGAGACCCTGCTTCGTCTCCCTCATTGTCCGAGAGCCGTACCACCCATCGCACCAGAGATTGTGTGGTACAAAATTAAGGCCCTGTTCGTTTACCTGTCGCTGGCGACTGTCGCTAATTGCTGTCGCTGGTCGCTGTCGCCAGCGACAACGTCTGTTGTTCGTTTTGCAGTCGCTGGCGACTGTCGCTAGCGATTGTCGCTATGTTGTTTGTTTACATGTCGCTGCGACCAGTTGCTATATTCTATATATAATTTTCACATAAATATTTTTTTACGTCTGTTGTTCGTTTTTGCAGTCGCTGGCGACTGTCGCTAGCGATTGTCGCTATGTTGTTTGTTTACATGTCGCTGCGACCAGTTTGCTATATTCTATATATAATTTTACATAAAATATTTTTTTAATTTTTAAAAAATATGTTACATATGAGAATTTGTATTTTCAAATAAAAATGTAAATTATTTGTATACTAAACATATTATATATTTTTTAAATTTTTGAAAAAAATAATTTATATTAATATATATACTACTATTATTAATATATTATATATTTATTTTAAATTCAATTATATTTTATCAATTAGATTAATTTATTAATTACTTTTAATGTAATTTAATTTTTAGTTTAATTTTAGTTAATATTTATTTAATTTAGTTTTAGTTTAAATTAATCAAAATCAATTTTATTTTATTTATTTATTATTATTTTTTTTATTTTTTTGTAGTCGATGGCCCTGTTCGTTTGGCAGTCGCTGGCGACAGCGATCAGCGACAGCGACTAGCGACTATTCGTTTGACAGTCGCTGGGTCCAGCGACCAATCGCAGCGACAGTCGCCAGCGACCAGCGATCATGATTTTCAGTCGCTAGATTTTTCAGCGACTTCCAGTGATCAGTCGCTGCGATTGGTCGCTGGATCCAGCGACTGTCAAACGAACAATACAGCGACTACAAATAAATAAAGAAAAATAAAGTAAATAAATAAAATAAAATTGAGTTGGATTAATGTAACCGAAAACTAAATTAAATAATATTAAACTAAATTAAACTAAAATTAAATTACATTAAAAGTAATTAATAAATTAAATCTAATTGAATAAAATATAATTTAATTTAAAATAAATATATAATTATATTAATAATAGTAGTATAATATTAATATAAATTATTTTTTCAAGAAAATAAAAATATATAATATGTTTAGTATACAAATAATTTACATTTTATTTGAAAATACAAATTCTCATATGTACATATTTTTAAATTTTAAAAAAAATATTTATGTGAAAATTATATATAGAACTATAGCAACTGGTCGCAGCGACATGTAAACAAACAACATAGCGCAATCGCTAGCGACAGTCGCCAGCGACTGCAAAACGAACAATAGACGTTGTCGCTCTGGCGACAAGCCGACCAGCGACATCAATTAGCGACAGTCGCCAGCGACAGGTAAACGAACAGGGCCGATGTGTTGTTCGTTGACAGTCGTTGGATCCAGCAGACCAATCGCAGCGACTGATCACTGGAAGTCGCTGAAAAATCTAGCGACTGAACATCAATGATCGCTGGTCGCTGGCGACTGTCGCTTGCGATTGGTCGCTGAACCCAGCGACTGTCAAACGAACAGTCGCTAGTCGCTGTCGCTGATCGCTGTCGCCAGCGACTGCAAACGAACATGGCCTAATTAAAAAGAGCATTACTGAATACTTATTACAAAGTAAACGAAATTAGTAAGATATCTATTTATTTCTTAATATAAGATATTAAAACATAAATTATTATAAAGAATGCAATTATTTACAAAGTAAACGAAATTAGTAAGATATCTATAGAGTATGTTTACTTTGTAAATAATTGCATCAATTACTCTAGAGTTTACTTTAATGTAACGAACTAGGATCATTTAAACTAATGTATGTGTAAAAGTTGTTCTCCTGTTTAAATCCTAGTTCGTTACATTAAAGTAAACTCTAAAGTAAATATACACAAACTAGAAATCTTATTCATTATCCAATGAATCCAAATCCTAATCGAATCAATAATAGTGTAGCTTGTATCTACTACATCCACACAAACTATACTTCACTCCAAACATAAAACTACATAAAAAAGAAAGAGGCAGGCACGTTTGATGCAGCGGCCTAACTTCCTTCCACTAAAACGGAAAACGCTTGTCGCAAACCGTTTCTCAAACGCAAACGCTATCTTCGCAAGAGGTTCGTATTTATCTCTGTCTAGTCCTCTCCTATGTAACTATGATATACCAAAAGTAAAGATATCTTCTTGGTCCATAAAGAATGTGAACGAAGAAAAATAAGAAGCATTGTTTTCCGCGTGATCATCATTTGGTGACCGTTTGGGTTTGAAAACAACCAATTCTTTGTATGATCTATATTTATATGTTGTGGAAGGCCTCAAAATTTGGCTTTCCATATAGCGTTTTCCGGTTCACCACATCTCCTGTGAACCTCTTTAATCCGATCAGCTGATCTGCAGATACCGCTACAGGTCCAATCAAATGAAGCAACACATACGTTGCCAGCTTGTGCCTTCCATTCACAGTCTGCAATTCCCCCAAAAAATCAGATTTAGTGTTACATCAAGATTTTCTGGTTAAGGTTTTGTTAGCTTTTTAGCATTTACTTCCAAATTATTCTAGTTAGGTGCATTGGACTAACTTAGCTAACTGAGTCTAGAGAATTTGGAGGAAAAGAAGAAAACAAGAAGGTACCAGGAGGAGTGCCACAACATAGTCTTCTATCATCAATATGCGTAACATCAAGCCCGATAAACCAAGCACCCAATGTAACATCCTCATTTGCATATTTGTGCAGAACATGCCTGCAACATTTTATTAACACCAGAAATTAGATGGAGAAGCATTATGCATGAATACAATGCAAAGGGGTTCCAATCTTACTGATTAAGGGAGATATAAGAAGCCAAGTCTCTTGAAATGGCATATAACTGTCCAGTAGCGTGACGGAAGTACTTGTTCCCATTCTCACCAAATTTCCAATACTCAGGCTCGTGGTATCTTACTCCTCTGCTCCATAGACAAAACGTGAGAAAACTTAAAACTGATTCAAAAGGAAGGAAAGTGTGAGAAATCTGATTTTACTTTTGAGATAGGACTGGACCAGATTTCATGCAGCCGATATAGACTCGAGGTTTCCTGTGTCTAACAAGAGTTTCCCCAAGAGTTGCTGTGAATATTTTAACAAAACAACATCATATTAGCAATAGCAACACAAAATGGGGAAAAAAGTTGAAAGGACCTTTCACATTATCTCGTAGAAGATTTTAGAGCATACCGATATTTACATGAACATCATCATCTACTTTGACATAGAAATCTGCATCCCACTTTGAAACCGCTGTAGAAAAATATGTTTTCGTTTTGCCTGATAACTCGAGGTATCCTTCAACATGGTCCTGTTAAAGAAACAGTGAATCACAAATCAAGATAAGAACCTGATAACATGGAAAATGCAAGTCAGTATGAATAAAAAAAAATACCAATCTCAGAAATTCCATGCTTCTTGTCCTCTGCTTCGATGGATCGGT
>CM022182.2:12523069-12548253 GCA_011420285.2 Erysimum cheiranthoides | reverse complement strand
TAGCTCCCGAGTCAAACAAACCAATTCGATTAATTTCTCTTCAATTCGAAAATTCAAGGAAATGAAAATGCTCTAACCCTAAACGATCATTCATCACAATTAAAGAAATAAAAACACCAACGACTCAATCAAAACCAAACGATTTCAAATTCAGAACAAAATCACAGAGGAACATCGAAAGGTTGGGCTTATACGCGAGGATAAGAATGAAAGAGAAAGAGATCTCACTGGTGGTCAGAAGAGAGAGGAGATCGGATAGCAGCGATTGGGCGAGCAACGATTGAAGGGAGGAGACGCCTCCCTTCGCGACGGAAAATAGCCATTGTCATTGAGATCTGACGGCGAGATCGACGGCGAGATCGAGATCGAGATATGACGGCGAGACAATAACGACCTAGATGGCACAGAGAAAGTGAGAGGCGCTGAATTAATTAAGGGCATTTTGGGCAAAACATTAGTATCATAAGGGGCAGGGGCATTTTTCCAAAGTGACATAGAAGGAGGGGCATTTGTCCCAATTTCTATATTTTACATATATTCTATTTTTTTATAATAATATATAGAAAAATTTTATATTACTTAGAAATTTAATTTTAATTACTTTAGATATCTAATATTTTATTATTACTTCTTTTTTAATTATTATACATTGTCCATGGATATCATGTTGTTTGGACAATTTTCCACACCAATACCATCTCGTTCCGATGTTGTAGCATGTTCCGTTCCAAATATCTAATCTATTTATCCGTTATCAATTATTCATAACAATTATATAAAAGTATATGTAAAATGTCTAAATTTATCAACAAATATTTGCTTGCTTTTTCTATTTTTTTTTAACTTATAACTTCTTTATTCATTTTCCCACTGCCTTTTCTCAAGGTATCATTTAAAATTACATTTTAAAACTGGGAAATGAAAAGTTGAAATTAACATACTGAAACAAGACATAGAATAAGACAGAAACTTAAGTGAAGCAAGAAATTGCGCTGATGATTTCATGAATGAGGTCTTCAAAGTGAAGTTGTACTATCGTTGAAAATAACCAAACCATGAAGCAAGGAATGTTTGTGAGCATTCGCTGGGTTTGATGGTGGGTTTGATGCTTGCTTTCAATTAACATTTTAATTCATAAAGACAATCAACTTATTTGATAGTGAGTACTGCAAATATTCCTTAAAAAACAAACGTGACAAATTAAGTGAGATGCTCCTGATACGTACTGTACTATTTGTTTTTTGGTCGTCAAATGCATTTCTATTACTCATAATTTGGGAGGGACCCAAACCGGTAGAGAGGTGACATGGGAAAATAAATGAAAATGTAATCGTGCCTTGCTCTCCAATTATTTGCAGCTGGGATTAAAGTAATAGCGAAAGAATCAAGAAATCACGAGATAAAACGCGACAAAGCCATTCTTGTCGTCGGATAATTAAATAAATACTAAATCACAAGATAAAACATGACAAAGCCACTCTCGTCGTGAGAGTTTGAGACAAACAAATAAAACGCGATATAGACGGACCAACATAAAAAAATAAGTATAATTATGCATGTTGTATTACAATTAATATAACATTTAAGTTTTAAAATCAGTGACATAGACGCAACAACAACAAAATAGAATAAGTATAATTATCATGTTGGGTTACACACTTAACATTTAAAATTGACATACTTTATCGTTTAAAGTTTATATTTATATTTGTAAATGAGAGGAACCATGGCATGAACCATGTTCCTAAAGCACTAATCTCATTTTCTAGAATTTGCAAGTCACTAAACAGAATTAACAACATGAACAATAAGAGAGAGACTTTGCCGAAAGTTGTTGGTGAAATCGAATCTTCTATCTAAGCGAGATCATTTCCAAAATGGAATTGTTAATTCATCTATGTTTACATGTATAATCTCATAGAGTGAGACGATTTATTAGAGATATGGGAGTTTAAAAAATTATAGAACAAACGGGACAAGGCCATTCTCAAGCCGGTGGTTGATAGGAGAAACCATTAACCGTGAGGCCTCCATCAACACAAATGGTTTGACCAGTAATATATGAAGCTGCAGGTAGACACAAGAAGACCACAAGTGATGCAACTTCATTCAGCTCTCCAGCGCGACCAAGTGGAGTCCTACCAAACAATCCCTCCTTGAAACTGACATCCTCAAGAAACTTTAAGAAACACACAATTAAGAGATGATTAGAGGAATTGTGGTTATTAAAATTCACAACAACAACAAAAAAAATGTAAGAGTTGTTTTTATTTATTTATTACAGATTGAGACTGAGCAGTCTTGACAACATTAGGTGCAACAGCATTAGCTCTTATACCATCTTTTGCCCATTCACATGCCAAATTCCTAGCTAGCTGATTCAGAGCTCCTATAAAAGAAATCAACAAAACATCAAAATGAAAAAGAAACAAAATCTTTGTTGATTAGTCATTCTTGCAATTAATGAACTGTATCTAGTAGTATATATGGTTACCTTTTGTTAGACCATAGATGGATCCACAGTCAATTGATACAAGTCCTGCTACAGAGGAAAGGAAGACGATGCTTCCATAGCCTGAAGCCTTTAAGAGATGATGTGAAAGTTGGCAAAAATGGTACGCAGCTTCCAAGTTTGTTGAGATATGGAAAGCAAAATCGTCTTCCGTATATTCTGTTGTTGGCTTTCCGCGAAGTACACACCCGCGTTATTAACCTATTTTGAAACAGAAAGAAGATTTCTCTTAACTTTTTTTTATATAAGTGAATAAGTTTAGTTGTTTTTATATATTAAGATCATTTACTTACAAGAATGTTAAGTTTGCCATCGAAAAGCGAGGAGACAGTTTGCATCAGTTTTTCTCTCGCGGGACGAGAGGTTACATCACAGACTGAACCACTCACTTGAAACCCTTTCTTTTCCCATTCGCTTAAACTTTGATTGAGCATAGTTTCGGATATGTCACATACATGGACTCTAGCTCCAAAACCAGCTAACTCCTCTACTATGGCATACCTAAACATTCCACAAACTTAAATTCCTTGAAATATATACTGAAGCAGAACAATGGTTAAAAGAGGTGATATAGAGAGAACAGAGAAGAAAGGCGAACCCGATTCCGCTGGCTCCACCGGTTACAAGAGCAGTCATACCTTGAAGACTCCATCTTTTATCCATTTTTCTTGCTTGTTACTAGTATTGACAAAAAATGCCACAGAATATATATGCAATCATTGTGGATCAGATATAAGTCTGAATTATTGAGTATGTTTGTATGTGTGGTTGAAAAATTATGTAGTAGTAAGAGAGAACATGGCTAAAATATCTAAGTTAGTGGTCCTAACCAAAAGGACAATTTTTTAGTCAAAATCTTCGTCCAAAATTTTTCCCATTGGTTGTTCTCATTAAGTACACTCACAAAGGACAACTGAAACTAGAACAAAATTTAGTAAAAGTGTTTTAGATAACAACATTCTAGCTAGAGTGTTTTAAAAGTTATACATCAATAGGCCTCTTCCTTAGTTTGTTTACAAGCTTTTATATGGAAATACTTCTATTTCATCAATATCTGAACCATTTTCATGCTTTAGAAATGCATCAAAGTTGGTAAGATTTTTTTTTGTTCTCTCAAATGGAGCAAAAAGGCGAATGTTTCTTTCTACTTTTGGTGTGACAAACGATGATTTAAGTGATGATGGATCTTGACTTTACAATGATATCAGTTGTGCTCTGCTTTTGCCTGCTCTGTTTCTAAAAAGCTTACTCTTAGTCTCCAATCCACTTTGTTAGGTTTCTTGTTCATCCCGTTTTACAAATAGTCAAAATCATAACCATTGTATGACTTAAGAATTAAGATAATCTTACAAGAATGTTAAGCTTGTCGCTATTTGCATAAGTGTTTCTCTCTTATGACAAGAGTATGTATCACATACTAAACCATTCGTCATAAAATTTGATCTAGCAAAGTTTTGGATAGGTGAGAAGGCCATTAGCCAGAGAGTTGAAGACATTTAGGCCATTCTCAAGTATGTTTCTGATAAGAGAAGCCATTAACAGTGAAACCTCCATCAACACAAATGGTTTGACCAGTTATATAAGAAGCTGCAGGTAGACACAAGAAGACCACTAGCGATGCAACTTCATTCAGCTCTCCAGCGCGACCAAGCTGAGTTTTACTGAACAATTTTTCCTTGAAAATGACGTCCTCAAGAAACTTTAATAACACATAATTGAGAAATGGTTAGAGGAATTGAGATTGTTACATTCACTAAACAAATGTAAAAAGTAATTATCTTTTCTATTACAATTTGAGACAGAGGAGTCTTGATGATACTAGGCGCAACAGCGTTAGCTCTTATGCCGTCTTTTGCCCATTCACATGCCAAATTTCTAGCTAACTGATTCGAAGCTCCTGTAAAAGAAACTCAGTTCTTGAGTAGTCAGTCACTCAGTCTTGTAATGAACTACCTCTAGTATAAACTATGGTTACCTTTCGCTAGACTATATAGGGATACACTGTCAACTGATAAAATCCCTACAACAGAGGAAACAAAGATGATACTTCCATAGCCTGAAGCCTTTAAGAGAGGATGTGAAAGTTGGCTTGAATGGAAACCAGCTTCCAAATTTGCTGAGATGTGGAAAGAGAAATCGTCTGCCACATATTCTGTTGTTGGCTTTGAGCGAAGTACACCAACATTGTTTACCTATATATGTTGAACATACATATGCTTAAGTGTTTTCATTATATTTCTGTTAAACAAATATGCTTAGGCGTTTCTATATTAAGATCATTTACTTACAAGAATGTTGAGTTTGCCATCGAACAGCGAGGAGACGGTTTGCATAAGACTTTTCTCTCTCGGGACGAGAGCTTACATCACAGACTGAGCCACTTACTTGAAACCCTTTCTTTTCCCATTCGCTTAAACTTTGATTGAGCTTAGCTTCAGATATGTCACATACATGGACTCTAGCTCCAAAACCAGCTAACTCCTCTACTGTGGCATACCTAAACATTCACTGACCATTTAAAAGCAGAACAATGGGTAAAAGAAGTGATATATAGAGAACAGAGAAGAAAGACGAACCCGATTCCCCTGGCTCCACCGGTCACTAGAGCAGTCATACCTTGAAGACTCCATCTTTTATCCATTTTTCTTTTAAGTTACTTGCAGTGACTAGAAATACCAAAGATTATATATACAATGCATGTGGGTAAGATAAGTGTGAATTAGTGAGTATATTTGTATATGTGGTGAGGATTCTATGTAGCTATAACAAAGAACATGACAAAAATATCTAGGTTGCCGAAAATGGCTTTTCAAAATGTTCAACCAATACTTACTTACTCATTTTTCTTTTTCAATAACTTCACTCACAAACGACAAGTGAAAGTATAAGTCAAAATGATGAGCAAAATTTGGTGAACGTTCCAAGTCTTTAGATAACAAAAATAAAAACGTTTCTTTCATATTTTGGTGTGACAAACGATGATGGATCTTGAGTTTTCACTAGCACCGACACTATTATTTGTTTTACTATCTTCGTTGGACAACAAGTTGGAAAAGAAAACCATAGGACAACACACAGAAGACAAGACCCGGCTCAAGCCTGTGGCTGATAGGAGAAGCCATTAACAGTGAGACCTCCATCAACACAAATGATCTGACCAGTAATATATGAAGCTGCAGGTAGACACAAGAAGACCACTAGTGATGCAACTTCCTTCGGCTCTCCAACACGACCAAGTGGAGTCCTACGCACCGCTTCTTTTTTAATCTCTTTGTCACTAAGAAGCTAACATATTTTCACATAAGTTAAAACTTAAAATCAAAATTAAATACGTAGAATTTTTATTTTCATCGTATTAAGTAGAAATGTTGGCCTTACATCATTAATCAAAGGAGTTGTGATTAACCATGGACAAATAGCATTAGTCCTTATGTTGTCGCTCGCCCATTCGCAAGCTAAGTTTCTAGCTAGCTGATTCATGGCTCCTGAAATGCCATTATATACACTTGCATAAAAATCATAACGCAAGGAAACATTTTTTATATACAGTACCTTTGGATGCTCCATAGATGGATCCAACACTGACATGCACGACTCCGGCAATTGAGGACATGAGCACAATGCTCCCTGAGCCAGACGCTTTCAACAAAGGGTGCGCGAGCTGTGAGAGATGAAAAGCTGACTCGAGATTTGTAGCCATTATAAACGAACATTCTTCTGCTGTATACTCTGTGGTCGGCTTGAATAGAAACGTTCCCGCATTGTTTACCTATACATGTATACAAAAAACACAAAATATTTTTTTATTTTTTTATTTTTTTGGTAAAAAAAACACAAAATATTTAATTGGTTGTCTTAATTAGATCCCAAGCCTGAGGGGAGAAGCTTATATATGTACACTTACGAGGATGTTGAGTTTTCCTTGGAAGAGAGAGGAAACAGTTTCCATGAGTTTCTCTCGTTGGTCACGAGAAGAAACATCGCAGACAGAAGTGGTGACCTGAAACCCTTTTTCTTGCCATTCACGTAAACGTTCTTGAAGCTGAGTCTCGTCTCTGGCACATGTGTGGACTCTTGCTCCCAAAATAGATAGTTCCTCCACCACAGCTTCCCTATTCATGACACACACAAACATAGTTAGTTCCATCCATTATTAAATATCACAATGAAATTAAAAGAGCATCTAAAATGGGGACTGACCCGATGCCTTTAGTGCCACCGGTCACAAGAGCAGTCATACCTTGAAGACTCCATCTTTGATCCATTTTTTTTTTTTGTATCTTACTTGAAGTGATGAGAAATGCCACAGATTTTATGTATACAATGAATGTGGATCAGATAAGTGTGAATTTAATGAGCATGTTTGTATGTGTGGTGGAAATATTATGAAGCCATAAGAGAGAACATGAAAAATATATATATTTAAGATATATAGTGGTCCCTAGCAAAAGTCAAAAATTAATGTCTTTACTCTTCTTTTCCATTAACTGCACTCACCAAAGACAACTGAAACAAGAAGCGTAACAATGGTTAACACATTTAGTAAACATTACAAGTGTTAAGAGAACAACATTCTAGTGTGTTCCAAAAGTCTAAACACATCAATAGGCTTCTTCTTCCTTAGTTTAACTTTGGTAAAACTTCTCGTACAGCTTTTATTTATAGAAATACTTATATTTCATCAATGTAACCATTATCACACTTAAGAAAAGCTTCAAAGTTGGTAAGACTTTCTTTTTTCGAATATATGGAGCAAAAAGTAAAATGTTTCTCTCATCATACTTTTGGCGAGACAAATGATGACATAAGTGATGATGGAGATTGATTTTGCAGTGATATCGATCTTTTGTAAAATAGATAGAGAATGAAGGAAATAACCTCTAAGCTTTTGCATTCACTTTTGGATAATAACAATGATGGTTTGTGATGGCTCTTTTACAATAGAGACGCGCCATCTCTCCATTGTTTTATCATTGCATAGAGATTGTAAAGCATGATGTGATGTCACATAATTTGAGCTTGATCGACTAACCTTCCTTCGTAATTTGATGAGTGTCGAAGCCCATGCATCTTTTCTCATTTGAGTCCAAGTTCTGCTCTAGCTAATTAATTTCGCCTGTTTTGTTACTGCAAGGCTTAGTATTTGTTATCGAAAACATCTTCTGGTTAGGTTTCTTGTTCATAACGTTATAATTCAAAGCGTAACCCCATTGTATGACTTCGAAATCATTTGCTGTATGAATTTTATCATAAAGCTTACTAAATCATTACAAATTTCAAAGTAACTCTATTGGAATACTTGCTATAAGTCTACTAAACTCTGTCATAAAATGTTAAATTAAATCATAACACAAACAAATCTACCACAATTATAGCGATATAAATTTATAGCGTCTGATGGTATGATTTTTTGGATGAAGAAAAATATAAAAAATGACTTCACAATAATTTATAATATGTTGGGTTACTTGTGAAATATTTTCCAAAAACTAATATAAATCTTGCATTTATAAAGTTGTTTGGCATTTGTCACAAAGCTTAACAACTAAGTGGCCCATTGAAGATATGTCTCTTTAGTGAAATCCAAGACCATTCTCATGATTCAAAATTGGCATAAGCAAGACATCTGCCTCAGCATAATATGTGAAATTGGCATAACTAACAAGGTGCAAAATGAACAAGAGATCATATCAATATAATTATTGTAAAAACCAAAAGGGAAGATGACGTTTAAGACCCTCATATGTATTTTGCACTAGCACCGACACTATTATTTGTTTTGCTATGTTCATTGGACAACACACAAAAGACTAAGACCTGGCTCAACCCTGTGGCTGATAGGAGAAGCCATTAACAGTAAGACCTCCATCAACACAAATGGTTTGACCAGTTATATATGAAGCTGCAGGTAGACATAAGAAGACCACAAGTGATGCAACCTCTCTTGGCTCTCCAGTGCGACCAAGTGGAGTTCTACTCAACAATGCCTCCTTGTAACTGATGTCATCAAGATGCTTCATGAAACAAAATTGAGAGATAATTAGAGGAATTGAGGTTGTTAAATTCACAAAAAAAAATGTTAAAAAAGTTGTCTTTTTTGGTTTATTACAGCTTGAACTAGAGCAGTGTTGATAAAATTAGGAGCAACAGCGTTGGCTCTTATGCCGTCTCTTGCCCATTCACATGCCAAGCTTCTTGCTAGTTGAGTCAAAGCTCCTGTACATACACACACAAAAAGACATATGTATATATATATATATAGTAATGAAACACATATATTGATCCACTCTTGCTATGAACTGCATGCATCTAGTAATACTTAGAGCAGTCTATGTACCTTTGCTTAAACCATAGATGGATCCACAGTCAATTGAAACAACCCCTGCCATAGAGGAAATGAAAACGATGTTCCCAGATCCTGAAGCCTTTAGGAGAGGATGTGAAAGCTGGCTGAGATGATAAGCAGACTCCACATTTGTTGACATAAGGAAGGAGAAATCTTCTGCCACATATTCCGTTGTTGGCTTTGTGCGAATTGCGCCAGCGTTGTTCACCTATGTTGAATCAAAAAGGTAAAACAACAATTTTTCAATGCTTAAAACTTAGAAACTAAGATTTACTTACTAGAATGTTGAGCTTGCCATCAAACAGCGAGGAGACGGTTTGCATGAGTCTTTCTCTTTCTGGACGAGAGGATACATCACAGACTGAACCACTCACTTGAAATCCTTTCTTTTCCCATTGACTTAAATTTCTTTTGAGCATCGGTTCAGATATGTCGCATACATGGATTTTGGCCCCAAAACCAGCTAGCTCCTCTACTATGGCATGCCTAAAACATTCCACAAACATATATTCCTTGCAATCTTGACTTTTTTGGATATCAGAAAAATGGGGTAAAAGATGATAAAGAGAAGAAAGACAAACCCGATTCCGCCGGCTCCACCAGTAACAAGAGCAGTCATACCTTGAAGACTCCAGCTGCTGCTATTCATCATTATCTATGACTTATATATCATTAACCAGAGATTCCACAGATCATATATATAGTATGAAGATAGATCACTAAAACCTTTGTAAACATTGGCCAACTCCGTAAAGTGACATCTGCATAGCTTGATTGACACGTAAGTAACAGAAGAGACAACTCTTTGACACCAATGCTAAGGACAAAAATCTCTCAACATCAATTCTGACACTACCATGAGAGCTTTTTTCTAAAAACCAGCTGGTTCTTCCACTATGGTATGCCTAGGATTCGGACCAGAATTCTAAATAAGTAGAGATATAAAGGACCATTCATATAATGCACATGGTCGACATGGATATTGCATCATGATAATAAATCTGCAGAATAATAATTGGTTCTAGTCCTGGAATTTTAAAGCAAACCAGACACTGCAGACACTAAATCACACCATTAGGTGTTGGCCAAAATGGATAATGAATTAAGATATTGACCTCTTATTCATTCACCGAAAGCATAAATATTCAAGAATCTTCAAGAAACAAACCATAGAGAATAACGAGAAGAAGACGAACCTTCAGTCTTATACCGTATATATATGACTAAAAGATGGGATCCATATCAAATAAAATATCAATACAACATGTCGGACGTAACAAATTTAACGTGTTATGCTAACCAGAGGAGAATAGATTAAATTATTACTTCTCACCGACAGTTAACCAAGATATGGGTCTCCTAATCACTTCTGACATTAACCAAAAGCAGAGCTAAATGCAGTAAGAAATATACAGGGAAGAAGAAGACTGACCCGATCCAACAGGCTCCATCAAATACAAGGACGGTAGTTCATTGAAGACTTCTCTCTTCCTCGGCCATTGTAGTGTACGAATGCAGGTTCACGACACAATGAAAGTCAAAACCGAGAAAGGATGACAAAGAATACAAGCCAATGAACACTCATGGAAGAAGCACAAAGTTTTTGATTTCATAAAAGTCATAACATGAAAAGTTCCTCAGCTGCTTTCCACCACATGCACAATCAAGATAATAAATAATAGATATAGGAAAATTAATCCCACTATCTGATGTTAAATTATCCTTTTCATTAACAGTAGACTTAGTAGCACCACTAAAATTCTCATGAAAGTTGGAAGGCAGAAAATTGTTAAGTCTCATACAACAAATTGTCTTTCGCGGGAGAAAAATGATATACTAATTATCAAAGAAAGGGTCCCAAGGAAACTAGTAAAAAAATCAAGTGGCCTGATCATGTCGTGGGAAGAAACCGTTTATTGACATTCCTCCATCAATACAAATAATCTGTCCTGTAATATATGATGATGCAGGTAGGCATAAAAAAGCCACTGCAGAAGACACCTCTCTCGGTTCCCCAAGTCGGCCAAGAGGAGTTACTGAGTAGACTTCTTCTAAGTAGTCTTTGTTGCTTAGGACCTGAGACCAAAAGTTGTTAATTACCAAATAAGCTCATCTTAGATAAGATGCCAACAAATTCGTTTAGTCTCTCTTATTTTGAATTTCAGCTTCAAGAACTTATATTTAATTGCAACGTATAGATAAGGCTTATGAGACCATAGAGAATTACTTGTTCCACCATAGATGTTTTGATATACCACGGTGCAACAGCATTGATCCTTATATTGTCCTTGGCCCACTCGCAAGCCAAACTTCTCGTAAGTTGATTGATTGCTCCTAAAACACAAAGGGAAACAAAAAGAACCAAATTCCTGTCGATTGATTGCTCCTTAAAGTATCTAAACATCTTGGTAAAACCTGACTAAACATAATGCTGCATAAGATGAGATCTTTCTTTGTTTCCAGACAAACTAAATACCTTTGGTTGCAGATTGAACCGACATATTCTTGAGCGAGACAAAACCCGAAACAGAGGAGATGGACACAACACTTCCAGCCTCAGATGCTCTAAGCAGCGGATAAGCAAGTTGGCATAAATTAAAAACCGATTCAAAATTCGTCGACAAGAGAGTCGAAAATTCCCCAGCCGTAAAATCTATCATCGGTTTCCTGATATTCGTCCCGACATTGTTTACCTAAAAGCATCAAAATTTGAAGACAAGAAAGTATATTTTCAAAATTTCTCTCACAGACAAATCAACAAACAGTTTATGTGCATTATCTCCAATCAATGACATTGTAACCTTACAAGTATATGAAGCTTCCCGTCAAAGACAGACGACACAGTCTCAATCAAATTCTCCCGCTGAGCTCGATCAGAGACATCGCAGAGGGTTCCCGCAACCCGAAAACGAGAACGGTTCCAATCTCTCAAACAATTCTCTAGTTCACTCTCATTCCGAGCACAAGTGTGAACCTCTGCTCCAAGACCAGCTAGTTCCTCCACAATCGCACGCCTGTACTTAAAAACATGAATCGTCTATGAAGTTTCGTTTGATAAAGTCTCAAACTTGTTGAAATTGGAAAGACACAAACCCGATCCCTCGAGTACCGCCGGTGACAAGAGCAGACATTCCTTGAAGAGACCATCTGTTGGAGGTAACGGCAATGGAGCTCCGCGATGCGCAACGAACGTATACAGAGGATGAAGAAGAAGAAGAAGAAGCAAGAAAGTGAGGTGGAATTGTGTACAAGTGAGAAGCCATGTGAAGCACCATTGAAACAGAGCACAGTTTATGTTAAAGCAAGGAGCTTTGAATATTAATATATTCGTTGCACAAAAAAAAAAATAAAAAATAATAATATATTCATACAAAAATAATCAAAATGACTTTGTAATTATAAAATATTTAATTTCTAATGTTTAATTTTTTATTAGAAAATAATTTTGGAGGAAAGTCCGAATGAAATTTTCAAGGATATTTAATAAAATGTTTTGTTTAGGCAAATTAATGTATTAAAAAGTCAAATACTCACCTGAGATTTGTTTAGCTTCTTGGTATAGACAAAAAAAAGGTTGGCATATGAAAAAGTCAAGTTTTTTAAAAAGTTTATATAAAGAAATTAGCAATGAACATAATTAGTAACTTCAATGGCGATTACCTCTAAATCTATAGCTTTATCAATAATCTTCCTATTAAGCCTAGTTTCTTGCATCTCAAGTCAACGAGAAACCAAGTTTCTAAACCATGGCTTTCTTGGGGCTAATCTCTTTAAGTTTGGCTCAACCAAGGTCCACCCTAGTGGTCTCTTGGAGCTGACCAACACTTCGATGAGGCAAATGGGTCAAGCTTTTCATGGCTTTCCCATACCCTTTTTCAATCCTAACTCGTCAAATTTCGTTTCTTTCTCCACAAGCTTCGTCTTCGCCATCATTCCAGGATCCGGTGCACCAGGTCACGGATTAGCTTTTGTCATTTCACCCTCCATGGACTTTAGCAGAGCCGTTCCCAGCAATTATTTGGGGCTTTTCAACACCTCCAACAATGGAATTAAACTCTTTGAATCACATTCTTGCAGTTGAATTTGACACCGTGCACGCAGGCCGTTGAGTTGGACGATATTGATGATAACCATGTTGGGATTGACCTAATTAAATGGAGTTATCTCCATTGGAGTCTGCCCCTGCTGGAAAGCCTCTTCCTCCATTGCTCTCTAATCTCTATGCATCTTCTTTCTTTTTTTTTGTTTCTTGACTTTACACTTGTGTAGGACAGACTCGAGTATTTTCTTCTTTAGGATTTGGGTGAATTTGCAAGGGATTTGATATTTTATGGAAATTATATATATATATATATATATATATTTTTTTTTTTTTTGTTAAGTAGAACTTTCTGGATCTTTGTTCTCGTGGTCAAAATTTAAGTTAGAATCATATTGTTTTCTAGCATAAGATTATATTATTGTTAATTGCAAGGATGTAGCAGATGACTTGAGAATGATTTGTGAATTGTGTTCTCAGTATGTGTGTGTTCTTTGCAGATGGCAGGAAACAAGTCTCGTTGGCCGGCAGGATCAAACGGCCAAAACGTCACCGACACCATCACCAACTAGTCTGCAACGTCACCTAACTTAAAATTGGGCTTGTAATGTAATTTTGGGATTGTAAATTCGTTAATTAGCTTATAATATTTTTTAATTAGCTTCGGTTAACCGAATTAACCAAGAAAAAAAGAAATTCGGTTCAGTTCGGAAGTAATTTTATGGCATGAAACCGAACCAAAAATTTTGAAAACCGAACCAACCCGAATCGAACTTTTATTCGGGTTAATTAGGCTGATTTTATAAATAACCAAAAAATAGAAAATTGAATAAACCGAATCGAATAACCCGATTAAACCATATGCACAGGTCTAGTTTTAGAAAGGTGACAAATGGAAGAGAAACGAATCTTAAATAAGATGTTTAAGAGGACTTCCAGTGGGGTTCCTGATGAGTAATTAATTGAATAAGAGGGCCAACAAAAAAGGTCTAAATGTGAGAATCGTTTCTCTAGTGGAAAGGTGATTTTGTTAAAGTTGTTAATAGGTTGCTTTGATTATTTTAATATTAATTATATGATTAGTTTAATTATAAGAAACTTAGTAGTGTTTCTCTAGTGGAGATGGTCTTAGACTCTAAGTCTTAAGTGCTGCATGTCATGCTCTGAATAGATTTCAATTTTGTAAAGGAAAAAATCATTTCTTTTTGTCGAGAAAACTTTCTTCTTCTACGTTTTCTCTCTTGATGGCGAAAGAGACTTCGGCGGCAGTTTCGTTCCTTCTTCTCATCTCGTTTCTTCTTCTCATCTCCACTTCCAAATCGTTTCGGAGAAATCTAATTTCTCTTACGGCAGAAACACATCGACCGAAGCTTCCCGGCGAACGGCGTTGTCGCGTCGACTCAGTCTTCCTCGTCGCGATCTCCTTCATTTTTTCTCCGGCAAAAGCTTAAAAATTTAACAGTTTTTCTTAAGAACCCTTTTTAAAAGGGTTATACCAAAAAGAAACAAAAATAACCTTAAGAAATTAATGGATTCTTAAAAGAAAGTTTATAATAAAAATATTGCTAAGAATCTTTTAAAGGGGTTTCGCGATAAGGATGCCCTTATGATTCGTCTCTATATGGTAATGCGCTATGATATTTTTAAGTCTTGGAATAAATCTTCAAATCAAAAGGCAGAGAGAGATATGGTATTCATTTCACAACACGTGTTGTCACACAAAATACGTATCTCCAGCGGATAGGTCCAGTGAGTCTACTTAATGCTCATGGAACGAAGAAAAGATAGAGAGTGTGTGTGTGTGTATGAGAAATGGAACAGATTCTTGCTCTGTTTACCATTTTTTTGGCTTTGGCTTTTACTGTGAGATCCAGCGACGCTTTCAGCAGATATGATTTCCCCGAAGGATTCGTCTTTGGATCCGGCACTTCTGCTTATCAGGTTTGGAATCCATTTCTTAACTATTCTCTTATATTGAAACTTTTTGAACAAAATCTGAACCAAAAGATTTGGTCTCTGCATGCAAGTGGGAAGGAGCTGTTGCGGAAGATGGAAGGAAACCTAGTATCTGGGACACTCTTTGTCACTCTCGTAAGCTTCCATTTTAACTTTAGCTATTATTAGTATATTTTAGTGTTTTGAACAAATATTATTAGAAATACAGATTGATTGCTGCTTTGACTTTACTGCTTCTGATCAATATTATTATTATCGTTTGGTTCTTGTTTCTAACTTTGCAGGTAACGTAGATAACGGAGACATAGCATGTGATGGGTATCACAAGTACAAGGTTCTTTCTCTTCTCTGCTTTATATTTGTGACTATTGCATTAATTATGAATTTTATTCATCAAGCCTGAGTTCATTGTGTGACTATGCAGGAAGATGTGAAGTTGATGGTGGACACTGGCTTAGATGCTTTCAGATTCTCCATCTCTTGGTCTAGGCTTATACCTTGTAAGTTTTATTGTTTATGCGGGGGTTTTTGTTCACTAGAAGGGATCAAGTTAATGAGCTCTTTCCTCATCAGATGGAAGAGGCACTATTAACCAAAAGGGTCTACAATTCTACAAGAACCTCATCCAAGAATTAGTAAGCCATGGTAAGACCTACTGTTCTTGGAAACAAGAGTTTGGTTTTAGTTCCTATTAACTAGCTGGACTTTAAAGTAAACTTACTACAGGAATTGAACCACATGTTACACTGTACCACTACGAACATCCTCAGTCTCTTGAGGATGAATATGGAGGATGGCTTAACCACAGGATGATGTAAGGCTAACAAAAAAAAAAAATAAAGTATATATTACTTGCTTTCTCTTACCTGATTTTGCAGTAAAAAGATGTAAATTAAAAACTTGTTGTTATTTGCCATTGTAGCAAAGACTTTACTGCTTATGCAGATGTTTGCTTCAGAGAGTTTGGAAACCAAGTCAAATTCTGGACAACGATCAACGAGGCTAATATATTCCCTATTGGAGGTTACATCGAAGGGACCACACCCCCTGGTCGTTGTTCTATACCGGGCAGAACCTGCTTGTCAGGGAACTCTTCTATTGAAACATATATCTGATGAGTCTCAAAATTACCGTTTTTTATATAGGATTTAGGTTTGTATTTTGAGTCAACTAACTTATATCTTATTATATAAAGTTGGGTTTTCGAAGTTACTAACTCACGAGATCGTGACACATGTCATATTATCGATTTGAGATTTTGACACATGTCAAAAAATATTTTGTTTTTTAAAGTTTTAAAAATAGAATAAGATAATTATGAGAAAAAATTAAAACGTAAATAAATTTAAAAGTGTAAAAAGATAATCTTCAGAAAATTCTAACTTAAATATTTTTTTAAAAACAAAAAGATAATTTTCAGAAAAGTTTAAAGAAACAAGTAGATAATTATCATAAAACTATAATTTTTCATAATTTTTAAAATATAAATAGATGATTAGAAGAAAATTATAATAATCTAAATGTGACTTTTTCATATGGTATTACATGTTTTGATAAGATTATAAGAAATTAAATAATCTTATAACTATTATTGTTAAAACAATAATCTTATTTAAATTATTGTTAAACTAATTTTTTTTAACATGTGTTATTTTTTATTCAGAAAAAAACAATGAGTTGGTGACATGTACTTACTGTGACGCCTTGGTGTGGAAATCTGAAAGTCTTAAACTCAGTGGAAAAGAATTGAAATTCTCGATTTGCTGCCAACAAGGACGTGTTGTCCTTTCGCAATCTCGACAACCTCCAATTTTCTTAGATGACTTACTGTCACGATCGGCATCGTTTCGAAACAATATACGAGCATATAATTCAATGCTTGCTTTTACATCAATGGGAGGGAAAATTGATTACGATATCAATTCCGGAAATGGTCCTTTCACTTTCCGTATGCATGGTCAGAACTACCACAGAATCGGATCTCTACTACCGGTCGAAGGAGATATACCACGTTTTGCGCAGCTATACATATATGATACTGCTCATGAAGTTCAAAACCGTCTCAACGCGCTTGCACAAGGAAAAAAGAATGAGTTAGATGAAGGTATTCTGAGCGGATTGATTGAAATGCTTGATAAATACAACGAGTTAGCTAAAAAGTTCAGAACGGCTAGAGACAGATATGAGTCTGGAGAAAGTGAAGAAGAATACACAATTAGACTAATCAAAAATAAAGAACGTGGCAGACAATTTGACCTTCCACTAGGAGACGAGATTGCTGGACTTATTGTGGGTGACACGTCTGTACCAAATTGTGACAGAGATATAATAGTGCATCCTAGAATGGATAAACCACAATCGATAAGTTTTTTACATCCATCGTACATGTCTCTACAGTATCCTTTGTTGTTTCCGTATGGTGAACAAGGTTACAGCGAGAAAACCATTCCATATAGTTCAGAAGGATATGCTACTAAAAGGTCATTCGTTACAATGCGAGAGTATTATGCATATCAAATACATACCAGGATGACATCTCCAGGAACAATAGTGCGTTCTGGCCGCCTTTTCCATCAATACGTGGTTGATGCATATACTGCTATCGAACAAGAACGTATGAACTTTTATCTGTATAACCAGAAAAAGCTTAGAGCGGATCTGTACAACAATGTATGCGATGCAATTGTTCAAGGAGATGCAGATTCAGAAAAACTAGGTAATAAAATAATTTTACCATCTTCGTTCACAGGCGGACCGAGATACATGGTAGAAAACTATCGAGACGCAATGGCAATATGCAGATGGTATGGAAATCCAGACCTTTTCATTACAATAACTGCAAATCCAAAGTGGGAAGAAGTCAATGATTATATAAAACTAGCTGGAAACGAGAATGCAAATGATAGACCCGATATTGAATGCCGTGTATTTAAAATGAAATTAGAAGAACTTCTTAAAGACCTACAAGATGGTGTGTTCTTCGGCCCTATTACAGCAGGTATACTAATATAAATTATGATCAAATATTAAAAATCTTAAGAATTATTAGCAAAACCTAATCTAATTACAAGTGATTTTTCTTTTTATTAACAGTTGTTCACACAATTGAGTTTCAAAAACGTGGACTTCCTCACGCACATATACTTATATGGCTACAACAGTCGAAACAAAATCCTACACCAGAAGATATTGATAGTTTCATTACTGCTGAGTTACCAGATAAAGAGGAAGATCCGGAAGGTTACATGTTGGTTGAACAACTTATGATGCATGGACCATGCGGGGCGAAGTGTATGGATGATAACAAATGCACAAAAAAGTTTCCCAGACCATACAATGAAACCACAAGTATCAATGAAGCTGGCTACATAACTTACCGTAGGAGATCTGATGAAACAAAATTTGTCATGAAAGGGAACACAAAGCTCGATAATCGCTACGTTGTGCCTCACAATCTCTCACTTTTTAAAAAATACAAAGCTCACATCAATGTAGAATGGTGCAACAGGTCATCTGCCATAAAGTATCTATTCAAATATATCACGAAAGGAGTTGATATGGCTACAATGAAAATCGAGAAAAAAACAGAAGAAGACCAGAATACGGGAGATGACAAATCAAAAGAAGAGATCAATGAGATAAAGAACTATTTGGAATGTCGTTACCTCTCTGCATGTGAAGCTACTTGGCGAATTTTCGCGTTCGATATACATGAACGTAAACCTGCAGTAACAAGACTACCATTACACCTACCAGACCAACAGAGAATCGTTTACCCTGAAGGAAGTAGTCTAGAATACATTATGTCAATAGATGGAATTGAGAAAACAATGCTTACAGAATGGTTTGAGATGAACAAACGATTCCCTGAAGCAAGAGAACTTACATATATCCAGTTCCCTACAAGATATGTGTGGGATTCGGATGGGAAAACGTGGTCAGAAAGGAAGCAAGGATTCAGCATAGGAAGAATAGTGAACATTCATCCAACAGCAGGAGACTTATACTACTTGAGAATGCTGGTAAATACAGAAAAGGGGCCGCAGAGCTTTGATGATTTACTAACCGTTGATAATGTAAAACACACGTCATTCAAAGCGGCATGTTATGCAAAAGGGATGTTAAATAGTGATTCTGAATGGAAGGAAGCTATGGACGAAGCAGCGCAATATGCATATCCTTTCCAGCTTCGCCATCTCTTTGTGACATTGTTACTTTATTGCGAATTGAGTAGTCCTCTTGCTTTATGGGAGCATTGCTGGCGTCACCTAGCTGAAGACGTTCCTAATAAACAGAGAAAAACATTCAACTTTAATAATCAACAATTTTCTGACGAGGAGTTGCAAAGTTATACACTTATAGAAATCGAGAGAATTCTATCCCAGAACGATAAATCATTGACCGATTTTGAAGATATGCCAAAACCAGACAAGGAATTGTTGAAAAAAATGAAAAATTCATTGCTTCAAGATGAAACGAGTTACAATATTCCTGACCAAGAAGAAGAATATTGCAGGTTAATACAAACATTAAACGACGAGCAAAAGAAAGTGTATGATGCTGTTATCGACTCAGTTGACCATCAGAAAGGAAAACTGTTTTTCCTCAATGGGCCAGGAGGAACAGGAAAGACATACGTGTATAAGACTATCATATCGAGGTTAAGATCGCAGAAAAAAATTGTACTCCCAGTAGCTTCATCTGGAATTGCAGCTACACTTTTACCTAACGGCAGAACTGCACATTCGCGTTTCAAGATCCCGATAGATCTTCATCAAGACAGTTTATGTACCATAAGCCGTGGTTCCATGCTTTCAGAATTACTGGCACAAACAGATTTGATCATTTGGGATGAAGCACCTATGTGCCATCGATTTGCATTTGAAGCTCTTGATAAGAGTTTGCGAGATATACTCTCAGTGGCAGATCCAGAAGCAGCAACCAAACCCTTTGGCGGAAAAACAGTGCTTCTTGGTGGTGATTTTAGACAAATTCTGCCAGTCATACCACAAGCCACCAGACAAGAAACTGTTATGGCAACAATCAACCGTTCATACTTATGGAACTATTGCTCTATATTCACTCTAGAAAAAAATATGAGGCTGGACCAGGCGGAGAAAGATTTTGCAAAATGGCTAATAGGTATAGGTGATGGCACAACACCTAAACCAGCAAAATATAAAACCTCAGATGATGAAATTGGCATTGTAGAAATACACAACGACCTGCTCTTGGAAAACAACGGAGATTCTGTTGAACGCATTACGGAATCTACATATCACGACTTCCAGTTTAGTTACAAAGACAAGAATTATCTAATTGAGCGAGCAATTCTTACTCCAAGAAATGAGACAGTGGACGAAGTGAATAACTACATGTTATTTTGCTTAAAAGAAGAGAATAAAGAGTATTTGAGCTCTGATACCATCGGTGACGACAAAGAAGAAGTAGCAAATCAACATATTCTTTATCCTACAGAGTTTTTAAATTCGTTGAAATTTCCAGGTCTTCCTAATCACAAACTAGATCTCAAGATAAATGCGCCAATCATGCTACTAAGGAATATAAATCAACGGGAAGGACTTTGCAATGGCACAAGGTTAATAATAACTCGATTAGGCAACAGGATAATTGAAGCAGAAATTCTAACCGGAACTCATGTGGGTAAACGGGTTCTTATTCCTAGAATAACTCTCACACCAACAGATGCAAAATGGCCTTTTAAGCTAAAAAGGCGTCAATTTCCTGTCCGAGTTTGCTATGCAATGACTATCAACAAGAGCCAAGGTCAAAGCTTAAACAAGGTTGGTTTATATTTGCCAAGTCCAGTCTTTTCTCACGGACAATTATACGTCGCACTATCAAGAGTCACTAAAACTGCAGGACTTCGAATTCTTAATGTTGGGACAAAACACTACGACTGTAGTGTTCTACAAAATATTGTATATCAAGAAGTTTACAACAATATTTGAGCTTCTAAGAGAGATGACAGTCAGAGCTTCTACATTTTATACCTACAGTTTTTTAAAATTTATCAAAAAAATTTTTAGTTACCAGATTTGTAGTTACCATTATACAATTGTCCATTCTTTTTGAGAACGTTCAGTGTTTTCTTTGGGAACATGTTTTAGTTTTTATATCAATCCATATTTTCAGCAGAAACTACATGCAATTACAAAACAAGTGCTTAGAAACAAAACTACAAATTTAGATAACTTACAGAGCTCATGTACTCGAGAAGAGCAGCGTTAGCTTCACCAACTCTGGACGCCGCGTCGATCTCAACGCCCACAGCTTCCTCGCTCACATTTTCACATCAAAACAGAGAAACCAAATCAGTAAAATCATAAAAACAAACACATATACACAAGAGATGAATTAAATAACAAGAAACAGCAGTGATGGATAATTTAGTTATTCAAGACTCATCAAAGTAATCCAATCGTTAATAAGTTTCCCGGAGACGAATTCTTGAAATTAGGAAGAAAACAAAAAAGAAATCAAAACCTTGAATCTCAGGTTGAACATCAGCATCTTCAAACAATGGCTACACTTCCTTTCTCTCTAGCAGATTTCTTCCCACCAAATAGAATACAACCAATCTCTTTGCGCCAACTAATTGAATACTCAATTTTAACAATTAGATTACCCAAGTTTACGACTTTGAAACGGAGGAATGGATTCAATTTTTTCCCGGTGACAGATGAAGACGACGCGATTGTTAGTAGAAGCAATGGCGAGACTGAGAGCAAATTGGAAGAGCAAAGAGGTTTTGCCTCTGTAGAGAAGAAGAACAATCAGAGTTACAGAGAGAAAGAGAGGATACAAATTAAACGGATAAAGCATCGAAAAGAAAGATTACGAGGAAATTGGACCGAGGAGAATACGAGTGAGTTTTTGGGTTAAGTGTAATTTTATAAATATAGGACTATTTGTTTTTTGGAGAAATAAGTTGTTTTTGGGTTAAGTGTATTTTTACAAACCACTGGTGTTCACTTTAAAATCCCATACGTGGTGTTTGATACTTTAGGTTTGCCCATCAAGTTTCTATCTTATATTTCCCGAACCCCACTCCTTAGCTCACAACCCATTTATTTGTCAACCCCTCCTATCGCTGCTTTTGCTCGATCTTCAATTCCACCCTGAGTTTCCCTTACTGATTCCTATTTAATCATGCCATTCTTTATTTTGGATCAACCAATATTCTTCATTTAAATCTAATTTCCTATATTTTAATAAATAAAACCCGTGCATCGCACAGGTCCTTATCTAGTTTAATAGATTTTACTGTTATCATATATACTATATTTAAATTTAATTACGTATTACAATACACATACTAAATTTAATCAGTTTTATTTTCTAAAACTCTTTACAGTTTATAATCTATATACATATACATAAATATGAGAAATTGACATTTTATAGAACCGAAAAACTGAAAAATCTTTTATGAACTATTATACGTCAAAAAAAGTTTAATTCTTCATTCGATCAAATTAATCCTATTTTAAATTTTACATATTTATCCGGTAAAACTAATTTTTCAGATTATTGTTAAATTATTTAATTATTGTTATAAGATTATAATCTTATTGTTAAAACTAATCAGATTATAGTTAAGTACATATAACAATGTACAATCAGATTATAACAATATTGTTATAATCTTATAAGAATATATTCAATATCTTTTAAAACAATAGTTATAGAATTTATAATATCTTTTTTTTTAATTCAGTAAATTCATATGTTAGGTTAAATAATATAATAACACCTTTTACTAAAAAAAATTATATATATTTAATAACAGTATAACACCATCAAACATACACAAAATCCTTCTTCGCCATATTTGTTTCCATTTTTGCCAACATTGTTTCAACGTTTGTTTTTTTTTTTTTTAATTAAACTATTAGATATGTTGAGAATATATTCAATATCTTATAAAACATTAGTTATAGAATTTATAATATAAAGTTTGTAGGTGTTATTGCATATAGAATAATATATATAATGAACTCAACAATGAGTAAAAAGTAAGAATCGTGGCGGTGTTAATTTCTGTGAAATTAAAGACTGAGCTTGGAGGCGAACACAATTCGGAGTGAGAGATGGCGACGCTGGATAACTTTATTCTGACGCTCTTTAACACATCCAAATCGGCGGTTATTTTCACAAATAAGATCGCAGGAAACATATATTCATGTATATTCTCGATTGTAGTAATATAGGATCTATCTAATAAGGTGCTCTTATTAAGAAAACATGTTTTTAGGAAAAAATTTTAAAATAATTTATAGATGTTATTATGTAAAGCATAAAAGGTAAATGTATGTGTTAAAAAAAAAACCATCGCTTAAAAAAAACAAAAAAAAACACAAAACATATTAATTGAAACTTTAACCGTAAAAGAAAACACACAAAACATATTAATTCAAACTTCAATTCGTGCTTTTTTCTTGAGATTTCCGGTAGGTTCTTCATGTTCTTCAGTTTCTTATTGTTTGTCTTCAAAATTCTTGTTGCACTCTTGTCGTCCGAAATTGGCTAAAGATAAGAACATTAAAATTACATGTGTTAGAGTAAATAATATAATGACACAACCAAACAGACACATAGTATATGTACCTTATAGTGTTTGAGAATCTTTGAAACGGTGAAATTCTGATATGATCCTTCAAAATCTTTTTCTTTGATTGTTATCTCGAACAAATATGTCTCTCCTACGATAGAATGTACCCTTTTGGGAATGTTTTTCAACATTGTTCCCCATCGTTGTTTTTTAGCTGTATCAATATTCGTTAATTATTAGTTGAAATTAATAGCTAATATGTAAATAACTATATAATGCTTACGTCTTCGGCAGTTGTTCCAATGATTTCTGAACCTTCTTTATCAAATATAACAAAAGTTGCAGAGTCGTTTCCATCATCTACTATTACTTCAATTCTGAAACTGAAATAGTACATACTGACTTAATATATGGAAACTTAATAATAACTTAGAATATATGTAAGAATTAGATATAATAATACAATGAATAATACCTTAGAACTCCTACAGATTGTGATTTACCACATTTTTTGCAATTAAGCGATGATCCTGACTTTATCAGTTTCGTTGAGCAATTTGAACATGATATGTAATTCCAACCCTTATGTGACACAATTTCAGTAATAATTGCTTTACACACAAAAGTCTTTTTCTGCAATTAAAAAGTGTGCAAATATGTTAGAAATACTTAAGTATCGTAAAGATTAAATACAAAAATTTCACATTCTTTAAAAATTATTATTTTAATGTAGTTTTACTACCTGAGAAACGTCAGCTGAGATAAATTTCCAAATATCATTTATTGAATGTAGCGGTTCAGAAATTGTATTATTTTTTGAAGGTTGTTCAATCATGCCACCAAGGTTGACAAAACAACCACCATCGTAGCTGAAACTAATAGAATATAGTAAAATTAGTTTTTGAAATTTATTTTCCAAAAAATATATTTAACTACTTTAATAAAATTTAAAAAATTAGTAACATACCTTTTTCGAAAGGCGGCAACAGAATCAAAGTCACGATTCAAATAGAATTTGGTTGCAGAAGATGCCGATAAACAAATTTGACCTTGATACAGCTTGATAAGAACACTTGTCATGATAAGAACAATGTTATCACTTTCAACCCCACGGTATTTATCTTCTAATTGTTCTGCTTGTTCTGCCCATATTGTTGCTAGTATTTCAAATCCACTTCATATAAGAAACAAAAGATTGGTTGTTAGCAAAAAAAACAAACAAAATAGAGGTATCTATATACAATTATTCTCATCATTAAAGTAAGGAGAGCAAAAATATATATTAAAAAACATACCCTTCTAACAATAAAGTTAAAGTGACTCTTCTTAAAGTGGGTGTTGTTTGAGTACGAACATTTAATTTTTCAATATTTTTGATATATCCAATTATATCTGTATGGAAAAAAAATGTGAAACATAAGTATATATATAGAAAACTGAAAATTTAAAACTGAAAATATTACCATATAAATCTTGTGTCAATTTTTTCAGTTTAGCCAAATCTTCGTGATTTCGAAATCGGAAATTTTCCAGAGGTATTTTGCAAAATTGTTGATCCACATTTGCAACTGTTGTTCTCTCTGTTAATATCATCTGAAGTCGTGATATGTAGATTCCGTAATGCGTTCAACAGAATCTCCGTTGTTTTCCAAGAGCAGGTCGTTGTGTATTTCTACAATGCCAATTTCATCATCTGAGGTTTTATATTTTGCTGGTTTAGGTGTTGTGCCATCACCTATACCTATTAGCCATTTTG